>JAYESA010000142.1:457500-458906 GCA_036927795.1 Iris macrosiphon
GATACCTTGGCTTTGAGCCAATACGGTATCACACTAGCTATACCCTCTCTTGATACCAATACCCAATACCCAATGTATAAATCAATACCTAACATTACCTTGTGTATTAACTCAAGGTAACCCTTAACTAACTAGCTATATATATACCAATATATATACATACATACTAACTTAAGTATCTAAATCTCATAAACTAATTATCTAACTTATCCTCTAAATATTATATCATATAACTTACATTAACCACACAATAACACTTACACAACTAATTATTAAACTACTTAATAGTTTGTAATAGCATATCATGATAATAGCTAGTAGCTATCATACATCTTAGTCTAACTTATGGCATCTAACTCAAATACTAAACTAACTGTCTATAATAGATCACATGACGTAGCACAACACCTAACTCTAACCTCATATCTGACAGAACCCTTCCCTCAAACTGAGTTGATGCTGTTACCTTAGGAGTACCTCAAAACTTATGCTGCAGATGTGCACATCAAGTGTACAGTCCAATCTCTAATTGCCTGCTGGTGCTCTATATATTTTCTAATCAGTCCGCCACTCTTCCCAATCTATCAGTCCTTACAGTCACAATGATTGGCTTGCCCGACAGTGTTTGACTCTGCACACAGGTGCACAGTCTAGACTTGCCCGACTATTCTAGCGCACTGTGTTGTTCCCCCTTCTTGCTCCATCTGAACACACAAACCACCAACTCAAGATGACTTCCATCTATTAGTCCATACACTACAGTCAAGGGACTCCTACCCGACTACGTGCAAGTGTGTGTACAAGCACACTACTAACTATGACAGTGAACCCCCCTAGTATACATCTCTCTATATAAATAGAGATACAATATATTACTAACCTTAGGATAAGTATCATAGATATATCTATGTATACATCCAAAATACTCTAAACAATACAAATTAGCTATGAATAATACTAATTAAAGTACATGAAGCTAACATAGCCATTATACAAATACTTGGCGTGCATTGTACCATATAACACAAATCTATGATATGCTTGCGATATGACTCCAACACACCACCAAACGTATCCCGAAGGACAAGAGCAAGTCTAATATCATAATTAAGAGCAATATAAATGCTAGCCACTCAACTACGTGTACGTAGCAAAACATGACATGCTCAAACCCCCGTATCGAAGAAAAAACCCCTAAATCAACATATATCAAAAAATTGCCATGATACGGCCTACACGTATCCAATTTTTGATATGACACTAGCCTCACATAATCAAACATATATCAAATTGGTCTAATTGACCTATTGACAAATACATGATGTGCCAATATCAAAATTTTCCTAAAATTGGCATAAAATATATCATAACTTTCTCCATAGGCCTGCTAAGAACCTAATTTCACT